>CM036620.1:16974192-16994192 GCA_020746105.1 Trogon surrucura
TGAGGAGTGGGTTAAGGATCAGTTTGAACACTTGGACATTCATAAATCCATGGGCCCTGATGGGATGCACCCACGGGTGCTGAGGGAGCTGGCGGGAGTCATTGCTAGGCCACTCTCCATCATCTTTGGTAAGTCATGGGTAACAGGTGAGGTGCCTGAAGACTGGAGGAAGCGAATGTCACTCCAGTCTATAAGAAGGGCAGGAAGGATGACCCGAGTAACTACAGACCGGTCAGCCTCACCTCCATCCCTGGAAAGGTGATGGAACATCTTATCCTTGACACTGTCTCTAGGCATATCAAGGATAGAAGGTTATTAGGGGCAGTCAGCATGGCTTTGCCAAGGGGAAGTCATGTTTGACCAACCTGATAGCCTTTTACGAAGACATAACCAGGTGGATGGATGGTGGCCATGCAGTGGACGTGGTCTACCTGGACATCAGCAAGGCCTTTGACACCGTCTCCCACAGCATCCTCATAGGTAAACTGAGGAAGTGTGGTCTGGATGACCAAGTAGTGAGGTGGGGTCGAGAACTGGTTGAAGGGAAGAAGCCAGAGGGTTGTGGTCAATGGGGCCGAGTCTGGCTGGATGCCTGTGTCTAGTGGGGTCCCTCAGGGTCAGTGCTTGGGCCGGTGCTGTTTAATATATTCATCAACGATCTGGATGAGGGATTAGAGAATGTTGTCAGCAAGTTTGCTGATGATACGAAGTTGGGGGAGTGGTTGACACACCAGAAGGCTGTGCAGCCATTCAGAGAGACCTGGACAGGCTGGAGGGCTGGGCGGGGAGAAATCTGATGAAGTTTAATAAGGGCAAGTGTAGAGTTTTGCACTTGGGAAAAAATAACCCCATGTGCCAATATAGGTTGGGGACTGCCCTGCTGGAGAGCAGTGCAGGGGAAAGGGACCTGGGGGTTCTAGTGGACAGCAGGATGACCATGAGCCAGCAGTGTGCCCTCGTGGCCAAGAAGGCCATGGCATCCTGGGGTGTATTAGAAGGGGAGTAGCAAGTAGGTCAAGAGAGGTCCTCCTGCCCCTCTACTCTGCCCTGGTGAGGCCGCATCTGGAATATTGTGTCCAGTTCTGGGCCCCTCAGTTCAAGAAGGACAGGGAGCTGCTTGAGAGAGTCCAGCGTAGAGCCACAAAGATGGTGAAGGGAGTGGAGCATCTCCCTTATGAGGAAAGGCTGAAGGAGCTGGATCTCTTTAGCTTGGAGAAGAGGAGGCTGAGGGGTGACCTCATCAATGTTTATAAATATGTCAAGGGGGAATGTCAGGAGGATGGAGCCAGGCTCTTTTCAGCGGCGTCCACTGACAGGACAAGGGGCAATGGGTGGAAGCTGGAACACAGGAGGTTCCAGAAAAATATGAGGAAAAACTTTTTCACTGTGAGGGTGACTGAGCACTGGAACAGGCTGCCTAGGGAGGTTGTGGAATCTCCATCTCTTGAGACATTCAAAACCCGCCTGGACGCGTTCCTGTGCGCTCTAGTGTAGGTGATCCTGCTCTGGCAGGGGGGTTGGACTAGATGATCTTTGAGGTCCCTTCCAACCTTTAACATTCTGTGATTCTGTGATTCTGTGATTCTGTGTTTACAGTTGTCGCCCAAGAGCTTCTACTTTTGTGGACCTGCAAAACAGCTGGGCTGAGAGACATTTCTTGGCACATGGGCTTTGAGCAAGAAATTCTTCTAAAATAAATATCCTTGTCACTTTGCTGTGACTTCAAATGCACAGTATTGTTCATCCATGCTAGGAAGGCTCCCTGTTTTGGACTGAACAGAATTGGGGTTGTTTAAGAGCTAGAAATAGCTGTAAATTTTGATCATCTAAATGGGAGTATCATTTCATAAAATGCTTTTTATGTGAACACTTTTTCACAATCCAGTTAGGTAAGTTGTTATGGCCACTGTATATTTTCAGCAGTTATACCTCTAACTTAAAAATAATGGTGCTGTATTGACCACAAGATAACCCTTCTTCATCATGAGTAACATCAGAGAATATATCTTTCACAGATTTTTGCTTTATTCAACAGTTTTTGGTGTGCCTGACCTTATTCTCTTAACGTTAAGCGGAATTAATTAAAGCCACAGTCTTTTCCTTTTTTTTTTTTCCTCCACTGCAACACATTTTGCTTAAAAAAATAATGTATCACTCCCTGATTAATTTTTCCTGACTTAAATTATTACCTTTTCCCCATGGTTGTCATTGTTCCATATTCATTTTTATGAGCCACTATTTTTTTCAAGTATAAATTTGAACCTGCTTTACTAACGTGAACAGCTGTTAGGCTCATAGAGCCACGGCAGGGCTTCCAGCAGCCTTGAGCTGAAAGTTTGGCACTGCGACCAAAAGGCTATGTCTTTATAGTAAGACCATTTTGCACGCCAAACTGTATGTTGTGGAGGGCAGGGAGACATTTGAAAAATGCTGGACCGAAAAGCCAGTAATTCAGTGATGTTCACTCTCCTTGTAAAGTGACTTATCAGGGAGATAAGTTCATGTATCAAGGAGGAGCTATCTTAAAACACGAAGAACAATACAAGACATTTATGTACAGTATCTGACACTGATATCAGCCATCTGAGTTTGAAAGCCCTCATCCAGTTGAAGCCACAGCCTCCAGTTCCTTTTTGGCCCTATTTTTCCTACTACGAGCAAAAAGATTGGTTACCTCTCCATTGTATTTAGAATTGTTCCATCACAATCACTGAAGCGGTCAGCTCTGTTTACCTCAGACATAGATATATGTACATACACACATATATACATATATATACAAGAAGCAATGGTAACCACTCGGCAGAAGACCATGGCATCCCTGAGCTATGGAACCACCAGCTCTGATGCAGTTTTCCAGCTGGAGCTCTCATGGGAACCCGCTGCCACCCAGACATTGGGCTGCAGGGTGTGCCCTGCTTTTCCGACGTTGTCTGTAAGCATGCCTGGGGGAGGTGTGCCCAGGTAGAGGAGCTCCTCCGACTAGTGGTAGAGCTCTGGGAGGAGGTAAGCAGGATGAAAACTAGCAGGGAGTGTGAGATAAATCACTGAAGTCACACCCTGCCCTTCCTGAAACAAACCCAACAGGCAGGAGATGCAGTAGGTGTGTCTCCGCAGTAATCCTCCCCAACTTCCCAAGTGCCTTTGCGAAATTAATATGATGTTCTGCAAGGGGAACCAAATAATGACAAAGATGACAGCTTACCTAGCTTGGAGGTGTCACGGAGACGAAGATAGACTATGCCTCACATCAAAACATCTTCAGCAAAGAAAGAAAGACGGGCTGTTGTCATAGGGCACTCGATTCTGAAGGGAGCAGAAGACTCCTATATGCAGACCAGACCAAGTTCTTAGGGAAGCCCTCACTCAGGATGATCTGCTCCGCCAGCTTCCCTGGCACTGAAGTCAAACTGACAGACCTATAACTTCCCGGATCATCCTTCCAGTGTCCAATCTGCTGGGACCTCCCCAGTCAGCCAGGAGTGCTGATAAATGAGGGACAGGGGCTGGGTGAGCACCCCTGCCAGTTCTCTCAGCGCTCTAGCATGTACCCCCTCCGGCCCCATAGATTTATGTATATCACTGTGGAGCAGCAGGTCACTGGCCATCTCCTCCTGGACTGTGGGGTGGAAAACAGGCCACAGGAAGATGGCCTCATGGGCTCGTAGGCCCATAGAATGGCTTGGGCTGGAAAGGACCTTGTAAGCTCACCCCGACCACCACCGCGCCGGGGGCAGGGCCATCTTTCACCAGATTAGCTTGCTCAAAGCCCCAGTCGGCCCGGCCTTGAACCTTCCTTCAAAGGAGGGGGCAACCACAATCTGCCCCAGGCTCTCACCACTCTCACAACCACAGGCAGTTCCCTCGGCCGCCCTCGCGTGCCCCAGCACACTGTACCATCCAAAAGGCCCACGGCCGGGCCCGTAGCCCGGGCACCAGTGTCCTTCATGGGCTGGGGAGACCAAGAGGGGACACAGGACTCCAGGCACAGTCCCCAAAGTACCAAATAAAAGAGAGGCAACGCGCATCTGCACTGAATCTCTCAGTCCATTGGTTTTATTTAAAGTCGGTTTTGCCCAGTCTTGAAAAGAGCAAATGAAGCATCTCGAAGGGGCCTTGATGCTGAAGGCCAGCACTTCTGCCCAGCAGGCCGGCGGTCTTCTGCTTCTCCAGGGGCTGAACGGTTGCCTCTCCGCCATCTCGATCGGTTGCTGTCCTTCTTGCACTGCCACGGAGGGCCTGGCTTCCTCTGCACCCTGCCGTGGGAAGGCCTCCTCGTCGTGGGGCCGAAGAAAGCCCACCTCCAGGCGCCAGGTCGCTTGGCAGCCCTCGGAGGGGACGTCTCTCGGCGTCGCAGCCTGGCGGGAGCCACGTTGCCTCTTTCCCTCTTCATCAGGTGAAGAGCACAGGAGATGGCCCCACTTCAGAAGGGCTGGGGGTAGGGGAGAGGGTGGAGGATGAGAAGCAAGGGCTCCCAAGACCCACGGCTGTCAACCAAGCCATCGCTGACGCCGGGGAGATGGACTGGGGGAGCCCGCCGGCAGCAGGCGCGGAGGGCAGGCCGCCCAGCTAGCCTGGCCTGGCCCTCTTACGGCTCCGCTTCGCTGGGGGTGGAGAGAGGAGCCCTGGCACCGGCTGGTGCTGCCAGGGCACCCATCCTGCCGGTGGATCCACATCCATCGGCTCCTCCACATCTCCAGGTGGGTCCACGTCCATGGGCTCCACGCGATCAGTTCTGGCCGCCGGTAGCACGAAGCTGAAGGATGCCAGCAGTCTCTGTGCCTTCAAGCGTGCTTCCGCCGCCGCCGCCTCGCTGGCTGCCCCCAGCGGGCTCTGCCCCTTCGGGCGGCCCGTCTCTGCCGTGTAGTTGACTTCTGGCAGCGGCCTTGGCCTCCTCTCACACACCTTCTCCTCGCTCTCCGCTTGTCGCCTACGTGGAGGTGAGCGACGACTTGCTGTGCTGGCTGCCACCAGCGGGCTCTGCCCCTTCGGGCGGCCCGTCTCTGCCACGTAGCTGACTGGCGGCAGCGGCCTCTGCCTCCTCTCGTACGCCTTCTGCTCTCTTTCTGTTTGTCGCCCACGCAGAGGTGGGCGACAACTCGCTGTGCCACGGTGGGTCCTCTTCCTGCCAGCCATGGTGGCGTTCGAGGGCCCGGACGCTCAGCGAATGAGCCAGCCAGCTGCTGGGGCCCAGAAGAGGATGTGCTGAGGTAGCCGTGACATCACCAGGCCATCGTGATGTCACAAGGCCATGCAAATAGCTGCATAGGGCACCCTATCGAACCATGTGGCAGCTGAGGGGCCTGTGGCCTTCAGGGTGCCCTTCCTCTTGTGAGAGGAAGAGGAGGGTCCGGGGGATGCCAATCGGGAGAAGATAGAATCATAAAATCACGGTATCACAGAATCATAGAGCAGTTTTGGTTGGAAGAGACCTTCAACATCACCGAGTCCAACCTTTGTCCTAGCCCTATCAACACCACGAAACCATGTCCCTCAGCACAACATCTACCCCTCTCTTAAGCTCCTCCGGGGACGGTGACGGAACCACCCCCCCGGGCAGGCTCTTCCAATGCCTGACAACCCTTTCAGTAAAGAAATTCTTCCGAATATCCAGCCTGAAACTCCCCTGGCGCAACTTAAGGCCATTTCTCCTTGTCCTATCCCTTGCCACCAGGGACAACAGGCCGACCCCCACTTCACGACAGCCTCCTTTCAGGTAGCTGTAGAGAGCAACAAGGTCTCTCCCTAAGTCTTCTTTTCTCCAGGCTAAGCAGCCCCAGATCCCTTAGCTGTTCCTGACATGACACATACTCCAAACCCTTTACTGGCTTGGTAGCCCACCTCTGTACCCTCTCCAGCACCTCAGTGTCCCTCTTGTAGTGAGGGGCCCAAAACTGGACACAGTACTCGAGGTGCGGCCTCACCAAAGCCAAGTACAGAGGAACGATCTCCTCTCTGCTCCTGCTGACAACACTTCCTGACACAGGCCAGGATGCTGTTGGCTTTCTTGGCCACCTGGGCACACAGGCACGTGGAGCCCACAGCCCCGGCACCAGTGTCCTTCATGGGCTGGGGAGAACAGGAGGGAACAGAGGCGCAGTCCCCAAAGTACCAAATAAAAGAGAGGCAACGCGCATCTGCACTGAATCTCTCAGTCCATTGGTTTTATTTAAAGTCGGTTTTGCCCAGTCTTGAAAAGAGCAAATGAAGCATCTCGAAGGGGCCTTGATGCTGAAGGCCAGCACTTCAGCCCAGCAGGCCGGCGGTCTGCTTCTCCAGGGGCTGAACGGCTGCCTCTCCGCCATCTCGATCGGTTGCTGTCCTTCTTGCGCTGCCACGGAGGGCCTGGCTTCCTCTGCACCCTGCCGTGGGAAGGCCTCCTCGTCGTGGGGCCGAAGAAAGCCCACCTCCAGGCACCAGGTCGCTTGGCAGCCCTCGGAGGGGATGTCTCTCGGCGTCGCAGCCTGGCGGGAGCCACATTGCCTCTTTCCCTCTTCGTCAGGTGAAGAGCACAGGAGATGGCCCCACTTCAGAAGGGCTGGGGGTAGGGGAGAGGGTGGAGGATGAGAAGCAAGGGCTCCCAAGACCCACGGCTGTCAACCAAGCCATCGCTGACGCCGGGGAGATGGACTGGGGGAGCCCGCCGGCAGCAGGCGCGGAGGGCAGGCCGCCCAGCTAGCCTGGCCTGGCCCTCTTACGGCTCCGCTTTGCTGGGGGTGGAGAGAGGAGCCCTGGCACCGGCTGGTGCTGCCAGGGCACCCATCCTGCCGGTGGATCCACATCCATCGGCTCCTCCACATCGGCAGGTGGGTCCACGTCCATGGGCTCCACGCGATCAGTTCTGGCCGCCGGTAGCACGAAGCTGAAGGACGCCAGCAGTCTCTGTGCCTTCAAGCGTGCTTCCGCCGCCGCCGCCTCGCTGGCTGCCACCAGCGGGCTCTGCCCCTTCGGGCGGCCCGTCTCTGCCACGTAGCTGACTGGCGGCAGTGGCCTCTGCCTCCTCTCGTGCGCCTTCTGCTCTCTTTCTGTTTGTCGCCCACGCAGAGGTGGGCGACAACTCGCTGTGCCACGGTGGGTCCTCTTCCTGCCAGCCATGGTGGCGTTCGAGGGCCCGGACGCTCAGCGAATGAGCCAGCCAGCTGCTGGGGCCCAGAAGAGGATGTGCTGAGGTAGCCGTGACATCACCAGGCCATCGTGATGTCACAAGGCCATGCAAATAGCTGCATAGGGCACCCTATCGAACCATGTGGCAGCTGAGGGGCCTGTGGCCTTCAGGGTGCCCTTCCTCTTGTGAGAGGAAGAGGAGGGTCCGGGGGATGCCAATCGGGAGAAGATAGAATCATAAAATCACGGTATCACAGAATCATAGAGCAGTTTTGGTCGGGAGAGACCTTCAACATCACCGAGTCCAACCTTTGTCCTAGCCCTATCAACACCACGAAACCATGTCCCTCAGCACAACATCTACCCCTCTCTTAAGCTCCTCCGGGGACGGTGACGGAACCACCCCCCCGGGCAGGCTCTTCCAATGCCTGACAACCCTTTCAGTAAAGAAATTCTTCCGAATATCCAGCCTGAAACTCCCCTGGCGCAACTTAAGGCCATTTCTCCTTGTCCTATCCCTTGCCACCAGGGACAACAGGCCGACCCCCACTTCACGACAGCCTCCTTTCAGGTAGCTGTAGAGAGCAACAAGGTCTCTCCCTAAGTCTTCTTTTCTCCAGGCTAAGCAGCCCCAGATCCCTTAGCTGTTCCTGACATGACACATACTCCAAACCCTTTACTGGCTTGGTAGCCCACCTCTGTACCCTCTCCAGCACCTCAGTGTCCCTCTTGTAGTGAGGGGCCCAAAACTGGACACAGTACTCGAGGTGCGGCCTCACCAAAGCCAAGTACAGAGGAACGATCTCCTCTCTGCTCCTGCTGACAACACTTCCTGACACAGGCCAGGATGCTGTTGGCTTTCTTGGCCACCTGGGCACACAGGCACGTGGAGCCCACAGCCCCGGCACCAGTGTCCTTCATGGGCTGGGGAGAACAGGAGGGAACAGAGGCGCAGTCCCCAAAGTACCAAATAAAAGAGAGGCAACGCGCATCTGCACTGAATCTCTCAGTCCATTGGTTTTATTTAAAGTCGGTTTTGCCCAGTCTTGAAAAGAGCAAATGAAGCATCTCGAAGGGGCCTTGATGCTGAAGGCCAGCACTTCAGCCCAGCAGGCCGGCGGTCTGCTTCTCCAGGGGCTGAACGGCTGCCTCTCCGCCATCTCGATCGGTTGCTGTCCTTCTTGCGCTGCCACGGAGGGCCTGGCTTCCTCTGCACCCTGCCGTGGGAAGGCCTCCTCGTCGTGGGGCCGAAGAAAGCCCACCTCCAGGCACCAGGTCGCTTGGCAGCCCTCGGAGGGGACGTCTCTCGGCGTCGCAGCCTGGCGGGAGCCACATTGCCTCTTCCCCTCTTCGTCAGGTGAAGAGCACAGGAGATGGCCCCACTTCAGAAGGGCTGGGGGTAGGGGAGAGGGTGGAGGATGAGAAGCAAGGGCTCCCAAGACCCACGGCTGTCAACCAAGCCATCGCTGACGCCGGGGAGATGGACTGGGGGAGCCCGCCGGCAGCAGGCGCGGAGGGCAGGCCGCCCAGCTAGCCTGGCCTGGCCCTCTTACGGCTCCGCTTCGCTGGGGGTGGAGAGAGGAGCCCTGGCACCGGCTGGTGCTGCCAGGGCACCCATCCTGCCGGTGGATCCACATCCATCGGCTCCTCCACATCGGCAGGTGGGTCCACGTCCATGGGCTCCACGCGATCAGTTCTGGCCGCCGGTAGCACGAAGCTGAAGGACGTCAGCAGTCTCTGTGCCTTCAAGCGTGCTTCCGCCGCCGCCGCCTCGCTGGCTGCCACCAGCGGGCTCTGCCCCTTCGGGCGGCCCGTCTCTGCCACGTAGCTGACTGGCGGCAGCGGCCTCTGCCTCCTCTCGTACACCTTCTGCTCTCTTTCTGTTTGTCGCCCACGCAGAGGTGGGCGACAACTCGCTGTGCCACGGTGGGTCCTCTTCCTGCCAGCCATGGTGGCGTTCGAGGGCCCGGACGCTCAGCGAATGAGCCAGCCAGCTGCTGGGGCCCAGAAGAGGATGTGCTGAGGTAGCCGTGACATCACCAGGCCATCGTGATGTCACAAGGCCATGCAAATAGCTGCATAGGGCACCCTATCGAACCATGTGGCAGCTGAGGGGCCTGTGGCCTTCAGGGTGCCCTTCCTCTTGTGAGAGGAAGAGGAGGGTCCGGGGGATGCCAATCGGGAGAAGATAGAATCATAAAATCACGGTATCACAGAATCATAGAGCAGTTTTGGTCAGAAGAGACCTTCAACATCACCGAGTCCAACCTTTGTCCTAGCCCTATCAACACCACGAAACCATGTCCCTCAGCACAACATCTACCCCTCTCTTAAGCTCCTCCGGGGACGGTGACGGAACCACCCCCCCGGGCAGGCTCTTCCAATGCCTGACAACCCTTTCAGTAAAGAAATTCTTCCGAATATCCAGCCTGAAACTCCCCTGGCGCAACTTAAGGCCATTTCTCCTTGTCCTATCCCTTGCCACCAGGGACAACAGGCCGACCCCCACTTCACGACAGCCTCCTTTCAGGTAGCTGTAGAGAGCAACAAGGTCTCTCCCTAAGTCTTCTTTTCTCCAGGCTAAGCAGCCCCAGATCCCTTAGCTGTTCCTGACATGACACATACTCCAAACCCTTTACTGGCTTGGTAGCCCACCTCTGTACCCTCTCCAGCACCTCAGTGTCCCTCTTGTAGTGAGGGGCCCAAAACTGGACACAGTACTCGAGGTGCGGCCTCACCAAAGCCAAGTACAGAGGAACGATCTCCTCTCTGCTCCTGCTGACAACACTTCCTGACACAGGCCAGGATGCTGTTGGCTTTCTTGGCCACCTGGGCACACAGGCACGTGGAGCCCACAGCCCCGGCACCAGTGTCCTTCATGGGCTGGGGAGAACAGGAGGGAACAGAGGCGCAGTCCCCAAAGTACCAAATAAAAGAGAGGCAACGCGCATCTGCACTGAATCTCTCAGTCCATTGGTTTTATTTAAAGTCGGTTTTGCCCAGTCTTGAAAAGAGCAAATGAAGCATCTCGAAGGGGCCTTGATGCTGAAGGCCAGCACTTCAGCCCAGCAGGCTGGCGGTCTGCTTCTCCAGGGGCTGAACGGCTGCCTCTCCGCCATCTCGATCGGTTGCTGTCCTTCTTGCGCTGCCACGGAGGGCCTGGCTTCCTCTGCACCCTGCCGTGGGAAGGCCTCCTCGTCGTGGGGCCGAAGAAAGCCCACCTCCAGGCACCAGGTCGCTTGGCAGCCCTCGGAGGGGACGTCTCTCGGCGTCGCAGCCTGGCGGGAGCCACGTTGCCTCTTTCCCTCTTCGTCAGGTGAAGAGCACAGGAGATGGCCCCACTTCAGAAGGGCTGGGGGTAGGGGAGAGGGTGGAGGATGAGAAGCAAGGGCTCCCAAGACCCACGGCTGTCAACCAAGCCATCGCTGACGCCGGGGAGATGGACTGGGGGAGCCCGCCGGCAGCAGGCGCGGAGGGCAGGCCGCCCAGCTAGCCTGGCCTGGCCCTCTTACGGCTCCGCTTTGCTGGGGGTGGAGAGAGGAGCCCTGGCACCGGCTGGTGCTGCCAGGGCACCCATCCTGCCGGTGGATCCACATCCATCGGCTCCTCCACATCGGCAGGTGGGTCCACGTCCATGGGCTCCACGCGATCAGTTCTGGCCGCCGGTAGCACGAAGCTGAAGGACGCCAGCAGTCTCTGTGCCTTCAAGCGTGCTTCCGCCGCCGCCGCCTCGCTGGCTGCCACCAGCGGGCTCTGCCCCTTCGGGCGGCCCGTCTCTGCCACGTAGCTGACTGGCGGCAGCGGCCTCTGCCTCCTCTCGTACACCTTCTGCTCTCTTTCTGTTTGTCGCCCACCTCTGCGTGGGCGACAACTCGCTGTGCCACGGTGGGTCCTCTTCCTGCCAGCCATGGTGGCGTTCGAGGGCCCGGACGCTCAGCGAATGAGCCAGCCAGCTGCTGGGGCCCAGAAGAGGATGTGCTGAGGTAGCCGTGACATCACCAGGCCATCGTGATGTCACAAGGCCATGCAAATAGCTGCATAGGGCACCCTATCGAACCATGTGGCAGCTGAGGGGCCTGTGGCCTTCAGGGTGCCCTTCCTCTTGTGAGAGGAAGAGGAGGGTCCGGGGGATGCCAATCGGGAGAAGATAGAATCATAAAATCACGGTATCACAGAATCATAGAGCAGTTTTGGTCGGGAGAGACCTTCAACATCACCGAGTCCAACCTTTGTCCTAGCCCTATCAACACCACGAAACCATGTCCCTCAGCACAACATCTACCCCTCTCTTAAGCTCCTCCGGGGACGGTGACGGAACCACCCCCCGGGCAGGCTCTTCCAATGCCTGACAACCCTTTCAGTAAAGAAATTCTTCCGAATATCCAGCCTGAAACTCCCCTGGCGCAACTTAAGGCCATTTCTCCTTGTCCTATCCCTTGCCACCAGGGACAACAGGCCGACCCCCACTTCACGACAGCCTCCTTTCAGGTAGCTGTAGAGAGCAACAAGGTCTCTCCCTAAGTCTTCTTTTCTCCAGGCTAAGCAGCCCCAGATCCCTCAGCCGTTCCTGACATGACACATACTCCAAACCCTTTACTGGCTTGGTAGCCCACCTCTGTACCCTCTCCAGCACCTCAGTGTCCCTCTTGTAGTGAGGGGCCCAAAACTGGACACAGTACTCGAGGTGCGGCCTCACCAAAGCCAAGTACAGAGGAACGATCTCCTCTCTGCTCCTGCTGACAACACTTCCTGACACAGGCCAGGATGCTGTTGGCTTTCTTGGCCACCTGGGCACACAGGCACGTGGAGCCCACAGCCCCGGCACCAGTGTCCTTCATGGGCTGGGGAGAACAGGAGGGAACAGAGGCGCAGTCCCCAAAGTACCAAATAAAAGAGAGGCAACGCGCATCTGCACTGAATCTCTCAGTCCATTGGTTTTATTTAAAGTCGGTTTTGCCCAGTCTTGAAAAGAGCAAATGAAGCATCTCGAAGGGGCCTTGATGCTGAAGGCCAGCACTTCAGCCCAGCAGGCCGGCGGTCTGCTTCTCCAGGGGCTGAACGGCTGCCTCTCCGCCATCTCGATCGGTTGCTGTCCTTCTTGCGCTGCCACGGAGGGCCTGGCTTCCTCTGCACCCTGCCGTGGGAAGGCCTCCTCGTCGTGGGGCCGAAGAAAGCCCACCTCCAGGCACCAGGTCGCTTGGCAGCCCTCGGAGGGGACGTCTCTCGGCGTCGCAGCCTGGCGGGAGCCACGTTGCCTCTTCCCCTCTTCGTCAGGTGAAGAGCACAGGAGATGGCCCCACTTCAGAAGGGCTGGGGGTAGGGGAGAGGGTGGAGGATGAGAAGCAAGGGCTCCCAAGACCCACGGCTGTCAACCAAGCCATCGCTGACGCCGGGGAGATGGACTGGGGGAGCCCGCCGGCAGCAGGCGCGGAGGGCAGGCCGCCCAGCTAGCCTGGCCTGGCCCTCTTACGGCTCCGCTTTGCTGGGGGTGGAGAGAGGAGCCCTGGCACCGGCTGGTGCTGCCAGGGCACCCATCCTGCCGGTGGATCCACATCCATCGGCTCCTCCACATCGGCAGGTGGGTCCACGTCCATGGGCTCCACGCGATCAGTTCTGGCCGCCGGTAGCACGAAGCTGAAGGACGCCAGCAGTCTCTGTGCCTTCAAGCGTGCTTCCGCCGCCGCCGCCTCGCTGGCTGCCACCAGCGGGCTCTGCCCCTTCGGGCGGCCCGTCTCTGCCACGTAGCTGACTGGCGGCAGCGGCCTCTGCCTCCTCTCGTGCGCCTTCTGCTCTCTTTCTGTTTGTCGCCCACGCAGAGGTGGGCGACAACTCGCTGTGCCACGGTGGGTCCTCTTCCTGCCAGCCATGGTGGCGTTCGAGGGCCCGGACGCTCAGCGAATGAGCCAGCCAGCTGCTGGGGCCCAGAAGAGGATGTGCTGAGGTAGCCGTGACATCACCAGGCCATCGTGATGTCACAAGGCCATGCAAATAGCTGCATAGGGCACCCTATCGAACCATGTGGCAGCTGAGGGGCCTGTGGCCTTCAGGGTGCCCTTCCTCTTGTGAGAGGAAGAGGAGGGTCCGGGGGATGCCAATCGGGAGAAGATAGAATCATAAAATCACGGTATCACAGAATCATAGAGCAGTTTTGGTCGGGAGAGACCTTCAACATCACCGAGTCCAACCTTTGTCCTAGCCCTATCAACACCACGAAACCATGTCCCTCAGCACAACATCTACCCCTCTCTTAAGCTCCTCCGGGGACGGTGACGGAACCACCCCCCCGGGCAGGCTCTTCCAATGCCTGACAACCCTTTCAGTAAAGAAATTCTTCCGAATATCCAGCCTGAAACTCCCCTGGCGCAACTTAAGGCCATTTCTCCTTGTCCTATCCCTTGCCACCAGGGACAACAGGCCGACCCCCACTTCACGACAGCCTCCTTTCAGGTAGCTGTAGAGAGCAACAAGGTCTCTCCCTAAGTCTTCTTTTCTCCAGGCTAAGCAGCCCCAGATCCCTTAGCTGTTCCTGACATGACACATACTCCAAACCCTTTACTGGCTTGGTAGCCCACCTCTGTACCCTCTCCAGCACCTCAGTGTCCGTCTTGTAGTGAGGGGCCCAAAACTGGACACAGTACTCGAGGTGCGGCCTCACCAAAGCCAAGTACAGAGGAACGATCTCCTCTCTGCTCCTGCTGACAACACTTCCTGACACAGGCCAGGATGCT
The DNA here is from genome assembly GCA_020746105.1 of Trogon surrucura. Taxonomy (NCBI): domain Eukaryota; kingdom Metazoa; phylum Chordata; class Aves; order Trogoniformes; family Trogonidae; genus Trogon; species Trogon surrucura. The sequence goes on from CM036620.1 coordinate 16,988,025, forward strand.
GTTGGCTTTCTTGGCCACCTGGGCACACAGGCACGTGGAGCCCACAGCCCCGGCACCAGTGTCCTTCATGGGCTGGGGAGAACAGGAGGGAACAGAGGCGCAGTCCCCAAAGTACCAAATAAAAGAGAGGCAACGCGCATCTGCACTGAATCTCTCAGTCCATTGGTTTTATTTAAAGTCGGTTTTGCCCAGTCTTGAAAAGAGCAAATGAAGCATCTCGAAGGGGCCTTGATGCTGAAGGCCAGCACTTCAGCCCAGCAGGCTGGCGGTCTGCTTCTCCAGGGGCTGAACGGCTGCCTCTCCGCCATCTCGATCGGTTGCTGTCCTTCTTGCGCTGCCACGGAGGGCCTGGCTTCCTCTGCACCCTGCCGTGGGAAGGCCTCCTCGTCGTGGGGCCGAAGAAAGCCCACCTCCAGGCACCAGGTCGCTTGGCAGCCCTCGGAGGGGACGTCTCTCGGCGTCGCAGCCTGGCGGGAGCCACATTGCCTCTTTCCCTCTTCGTCAGGTGAAGAGCACAGGAGATGGCCCCACTTCAGAAGGGCTGGGGGTAGGGGAGAGGGTGGAGGATGAGAAGCAAGGGCTCCCAAGACCCACGGCTGTCAACCAAGCCATCGCTGACGCCGGGGAGATGGACTGGGGGAGCCCGCCGGCAGCAGGCGCGGAGGGCAGGCCGCCCAGCTAGCCTGGCCTGGCCCTCTTACGGCTCCGCTTTGCTGGGGGTGGAGAGAGGAGCCCTGGCACCGGCTGGTGCTGCCAGGGCACCCATCCTGCCGGTGGATCCACATCCATCGGCTCCTCCACATCGGCAGGTGGGTCCACGTCCATGGGCTCCACGCGATCAGTTCTGGCCGCCGGTAGCACGAAGCTGAAGGACGCCAGCAGTCTCTGTGCCTTCAAGCGTGCTTCCGCCGCCGCCGCCTCGCTGGCTGCCACCAGCGGGCTCTGCCCCTTCGGGCGGCCCGTCTCTGCCACGTAGCTGACTGGCGGCAGCGGCCTCTGCCTCCTCTCGTACACCTTCTGCTCTCTTTCTGTTTGTCGCCCACGCAGAGGTGGGCGACAACTCGCTGTGCCACGGTGGGTCCTCTTCCTGCCAGCCATGGTGGCGTTCGAGGGCCCGGACGCTCAGCGAATGAGCCAGCCAGCTGCTGGGGCCCAGAAGAGGATGTGCTGAGGTAGCCATGACATCACCAGGCCATCGTGATGTCACAAGGCCATGCAAATAGCTGCATAGGGCACCCTATCGAACCATGTGGCAGCTGAGGGGCCTGTGGCCTTCAGGGTGCCCTTCCTCTTGTGAGAGGAAGAGGAGGGTCCGGGGGATGCCAATCGGGAGAAGATAGAATCATAAAATCACGGTATCACAGAATCATAGAGCAGTTTTGGTCGGGAGAGACCTTCAACATCACCGAGTCCAACCTTTGTCCTAGCCCTATCAACACCACGAAACCATGTCCCTCAGCACAACATCTACCCCTCTCTTAAGCTCCTCCGGGGACGGTGACGGAACCACCCCCCCGGGCAGGCTCTTCCAATGCCTGACAACCCTTTCAGTAAAGAAATTCTTCCGAATATCCAGCCTGAAACTCCCCTGGCGCAACTTAAGGCCATTTCTCCTTGTCCTATCCCTTGCCACCAGGGACAACAGGCCGACCCCCACTTCACGACAGCCTCCTTTCAGGTAGCTGTAGAGAGCAACAAGGTCTCTCCCTAAGTCTTCTTTTCTCCAGGCTAAGCAGCCCCAGATCCCTTAGCTGTTCCTGACATGACACATACTCCAAACCCTTTACTGGCTTGGTAGCCCACCTCTGTACCCTCTCCAGCACCTCAGTGTCCCTCTTGTAGTGAGGGGCCCAAAACTGGACACAGTACTCGAGGTGCGGCCTCACCAAAGCCAAGTACAGAGGAACGATCTCCTCTCTGCTCCTGCTGACAACACTTCCTGACACAGGCCAGGATGCTGTTGGCTTTCTTGGCCACCTGGGCACACAGGCACGTGGAGCCCACAGCCCCGGCACCAGTGTCCTTCATGGACTGGGGAGAACAGGAGGGAACAGAGGCGCAGTCCCCAAAGTACCAAATAAAAGAGAGGCAACGCGCATCTGCACTGAATCTCTCAGTCCATTGGTTTTATTTAAAGTCGGTTTTGCCCAGTCTTGAAAAGAGCAAATGAAGCATCTCGAAGGGGCCTTGATGCTGAAGGCCAGCACTTCTGCCCAGCAGGCCGGCGGTCTTCTGCTTCTCCAGGGGCTGAACGGCTGCCTCTCCGCCATCTCGATCGGTTGCTGTCCTTCTTGCGCTGCCACGGAGGGCCTGGCTTCCTCTGCACCCTGCCGTGGGAAGGCCTCCTCGTCGTGGGGCCGAAGAAAGCCCACCTCCAGGCGCCAGGTCACTTGGCAGCCCTCGGAGGGGACGTCTCTCGGCGTCGCAGCCTGGCGGGAGCCACGTTGCCTCTTTCCCTCTTCATCAGGTGAAGAGCACAGGAGATGGCCCCACTTCAGAAGGGCTGGGGGTAGGGGAGAGGGTGGAGGATGAGAAGCAAGGGCTCCCAAGACCCACGGCTGTCAACCAAGCCATCGCTGACGCCGGGGAGATGGACTGGGGGAGCCCGCCGGCAGCAGGCGCGGAGGGCAGGCCGCCCAGCTAGCCTGGCCTGGCCCTCTTACGGCTCCGCTTTGCTGGGGGTGGAGAGAGGAGCCCTGGCACCGGCTGGTGCTGCCAGGGTACCCATCCTGCCGGTGGATCCACATCCATCGGCTCCTCCACATCGGCAGGTGGGTCCACGTCCATGGGCTCCACGCGATCAGTTCTGGCCGCCGGTAGCACGAAGCTGAAGGACGCCAGCAGTCTCTGTGCCTTCAAGCGTGCTTCCGCCGCCGCCGCCTCGCTGGCTGCCCCCAGCGGGCTCTGCCCCTTCGGGCGGCCCGTCTCTGCCGTGTAGTTGACTTCTGGCAGCGGCCTCGGCCTCCTCTCACACACCTTCTCCTCCCTCTCCGCTTGTCGCCTACGTGGAGGTGAGCGACGACTTGCTGTGCTGGCTGCCACCAACGGGCTCTGCCCCTTCGGGCGGCCGGTCTCTGCCGCGTAGCTGACTGGCGGCAGCGGCCTCTGCCTCCTCTCGTACACCTTCTGCTCTCTTTCTGTTTGTCGCCCACGCAGAGGTGGGCGACAACTCGCTGTGCCACGGTGGGTCCTCTTCCTGCCAGCCATGGTGGCGTTCGAGGGCCCGGACGCTCAGCGAATGAGCCAGCCAGCTGCTGGGGCCCAGAAGAGGATGTGCTGAGGTAGCCGTGACATCACCAGGCCATCGTGATGTCACAAGGCCATGCAAATAGCTGCATAGGGCACCCTATCGAACCATGTGGCAGTTGAGGGGCCTGTGGCCTTCAGGGTGCCCTTCCTCTTGTGAGAGGAAGAGGAGGGTCCGGGGGATGCCAATCGGGAGAAGATAGAATCATAAAATCACGGTATCACAGAATCATAGAGCAGTTTTGGTTGGAAGAGACCTTCAACATCACCGAGTCCAACCTTTGTCCTAGCCCTATCAACACCACGAAACCATGTCCCTCAGCACAACATCTACCTCTCTCCTAAGCTCCTCCGGGGACGGTGACGGAACCACCCCCCCGGGCAGGCTCTTCCAATGCCTGACAACCCTTTCAGTAAAGAAATTCTTCCGAATATCCAGCCTGAAACTCCCCTGGCGCAACTTAAGGCCATTTCTCCTTGTCCTATCCCTTGCCACCAGGGACAACAGGCCGACCCCCACTTCACGACAGCCTCCTTTCAGGTAGCTGTAGAGAGCAACAAGGTCTCTCCCTAAGTCTTCTTTTCTCCAGGCTAAGCAGCCCCAGATCCCTTAGCTGTTCCTGACATGACACATACTCCAAACCCTTTACTGGCTTGGTAGCCCACCTCTGTACCCTCTCCAGCACCTCAGTGTCCCTCTTGTAGTGAGGGGCCCAAAACTGGACACAGTACTCGAGGTGCGGCCTCACCAAAGCCAAGTACAGAGGAACGATCTCCTCTCTGCTCCTGCTGACAACACTATTCTTGACACAGGCCAGGATGCCGTTGGCCTTCTTGGCCACCTGGGCACACTGTTGGCTCATCTGGCAGCCTTTCCCCGCATGACACATCCTCCAAACACATGACTAGCTTGGTAGCCTCAGGCCAAGGAAAATTCCTGGGACTGAGAGCACCCACCACCCCCTACTGGTGAGCAAGACTTCTGGATGTGTTCTTGTGAGAGCCCTTGCCACCTCGTGGGTGAGTGATTTGTTGGGTATCACAGAATTATTGAGGCTGGAAAAGACCTCTGAGATCATCAAGTCCAGCGTACAACCCAACACCACCACAACAGCTAGGGCATGGCACTAAGTGCCACATCCAGCCTCTCCTTACCTCCAGGGACCATGACTCCACCACTTCCCTGGGCAGTGCATTCCAATGCTTCATCACCCTCTCCGTGAGGAAGAGCTTCCTGAGATCCAACCTAAACCTCCCCTGACACAGTTTCAGACCATGCCCTCTCGTCCTGTCACTCGTTGCCCAGGAGAAGAGCCCGACCCCCACCTGACTACAACCTCCCTTCAGGTAGTTCTAGAAAGTGACAAGGTCCCCCCTGAGCCTCCTCTTCTCCAGACTAAACACCCCCAGCTCCCTCAGCCTCTCCTCATAGGACTTTCCCTCTAGTCACTTCACCAGCCTCATTGCTCTCCTCTGGACCCTCTCCAGCACCTCAGTGTCTTTCGTGCAGGGACGGGCCCAGGCCTGCACACAGGGCTCGAGGTGAGGCCTCCCCAGTGCTGAGCACAGGGGCAGAATTATATCCCTGCTCCTGCTGGCCACACTGTTCCTGATACAGGCCAGGATGCCATTGGCCTTCCGGGCCACCTGGGCACACTGCTGGCTCATGTTCAGCCGGTTGTCAGCCGGTACTCCCAGGTCCTTCTCTGCCGGGCTGCTCCGCAGTCAGTCCTCCCCCAGTCCATAGTGCTGCAGTGGGTTATTGTGGCCAAAGTGTAGGACCCTGCACTTGGTCTTTTGAACTTCATCCCATTGGCCTCGGTTCCTTGACCCAGCCTGTCCAGGTCCCTCTGCAGTGCCTTCCTACTCTCCAGCAGATCGACACTCCCCCCCCAACTTGGTGTTATTCACAAATCTACTAAGGATAGACTCAATCCCCTCATCCAGGTCATCAGTAAAGATGTTGAATAGGACTGGGCCCAGTACTGATCCCTGCGGGGCACCACTGGTCACCAGATGCCAACTGGATGCAGCATCATTCACCACCACTCTCTGGGCCCAGTCATCCAACCAGTTTCTAACCCAGCAAAGGGTGCACCTATCCAAGCCATGGGCTGCCAGCTTTTCCAGGAGAATGCTGTGGAAGGCTGTGTCAAAGGCCTTGCTGAAATCAAGGGAGACCACAGCCATAGTCTTCCACTCATCCACTAGGTCAGCCACCCAGTCATAGACAGAGATGAGACTGGTCAGGCAGGATCTTCCTTTCCTAAACCTGTGTTGGCTGGGTCTGATCCCCTGGTTGACGTCTATATGCCACTTGATGGCACTCTGGATGATCTGCTCCATAATCTTGCCAGGCACCTAGGTCAGGCTGACAGGCCTATAGTTCCCTGTGTCCTCCTTCTGGCCCTTCTTATAGATGGGCATCACATTGACCAACCTCCAGTCATCTGGGACCTCCCCAGTTAGCCAGGATCAGTGATAAATGATAGAGAGCGGCTTAGCCAGATCTTCCGCCAGTTCCTTCAGCGCCCTAGGATGAATCCCACCTGGACCCATGGACCTGTTGGGATCTAAGTGGCACAGCAGTTGACTAACTATTTCCTCCTGGATTACAGGAGGGGTATTCTGCTCCCAATCCTTGTCTACCAACTCAGAGGCCCAGTTGCCCTGAGGATAGCTAGTCTGTTTGTTAGAGACTGAGGCAAAGAAGAAGTTAAGTACCTCAGCCTGTAGGAAGTTCAACAAGGTCAAGTGCCAGGCCCTGCCCTCGGGTCAAAACAATCCCCGGCAGCGCTACAAGCTAGGGGAGGAGTGGCTGGAAAGCTGCCCAGCAGAGAGGGACCTGAGGATGCTGATTGACAGGTGGCTGAAGATGAGCCAACATGTGTTGGTGAAGATGAGCCAACAGTGTGCTCAGGT